>CM043018.1:77878045-77902767 GCA_023690525.1 Holotrichia oblita
GCATATCAAAGCTAGAGCGAGATAGCTATATAAGCGGTAGCCATGGAGCCGATAAGGATGGCTAGCATGACGATCATGCGCGATCGTCATACGTAGGCGTACGAACTTGTACGGCGATACGTACATCAACACATCACGATTAACGACGATCGTCATAACTAAGAGGCGACCGAACCGCGTCAACTAGTTAGTACAGATAAACAAATACCCGGCCAAAGTCGTTCGGCCCTACGGGTACGGACGTTAACGAAATCGCACACCGCATAATTAAAAAAAAAAAGAACACTCGAAAAAACAACCCGCAAAAAAAAACAAGCAACATAAAAACAAAATCGAACCTTAGTTACCAAGTGTCAATCACGGCGCGCACTGTTGCACATGTAAACTAGATTACTTCCCGTTAAGGTCATGTCCATACATATATATATATATATATATATATACGTACATATAGACCCAATTACAGGGAGGGGATTACTAATCCTCCCTGCCACGACGATCATCATATATCAAGAGATAGATCAAACCAAATCACGCCCCCTCAAGAGAGAGGGTTACCATTCATTAATAAATCAAGCTACTCCCCCTCGAGATTCTCGATCTATATATTTATGTATTGTCTCAACTGGGGTGTGGATTACCAATCCCCCCCCTCGCCGCTCTTCCAAAGAGAGCTGCTCCCGCGGACGATATCGCTCCATGTCCCGGCTAAGTTGGTCAAATTAGTATCTATCTAGTTTCACATATCCGAGCGGCGAATGTTATACAATAACCTGGCGTGTGTGTTAGGATCAGTTTCGGCGGATGCGCCGGTATGCGCGAGATTGTATATTAGCGAGTAATTAGGATACTACGGCGAGCAAAGGCCCGCAACCGGGGTAGACGGTAGGGAGGGAGCCGAGCGGTACGTGGGTGCAGAGGGGTGGGGTGGGGAGGGGGACAACGACCCAAGTCGGGATTGGATAATGGAGGTGGTGTCCTGAGGGTGAAGTTTAATAAGGTGGGATGTAATAAATATTATTACCGTAATGACAGTATCACCCAGTGACGACACGTGACCGCTGGCTGAATTAAAAAAAAAAAAAAAACAATACAGAAAAAAAAATACATACAAAACAGACTAAGTGAAGGAATAGGTCAAACGACTAAAGTCCCCCAGAACATATCGCATACGTGCAACTTAAAAGTGACATATATTTATTGCTAACCTTATTACGTCGACGTTACGGATATTACGTTCGCATCGTACATATATATTGTATACAGTGTAAGTACGATAGTTGATTAGTGATCAACGATTAAGTTGGTGATACACGATTTGACCGCCCTACCGCGTGATCCTGAACATGTATACTATATTTTTGTCATCGGCGATTGTAGAACGTACATAAAAAGTTACGGTACGGTACGGTGGCCGATATTGCGGCCCCGCGGATATACGTTGGATAACCATAATGCGAACAAGAGATGGTTAGATATGATGGTAGTAGGAGGAGGTGACGTCCGTCGCAGGCTTTCTTAGGTTGACGAGCTCGCGCGCCATCATGGTCTACTACAACGTCGCTATACCGTTCTACGTGGTTTACTCGTACGTATGGAGCGGTAGCTATCGTCATGCGAGCCATTAAGGTGGACTATCGAGGCGATATTCTCCGAAGGATATAACAAATCGAAGGTGGAATGGTTACGGTAAAGGTACGTTCGGTCGAACGGAAGATTAACGTGGTCGATCCTTCGGTTGACGGATCGTCGTCGACGTCCTCCTCTGTTAGGTCTCGAACGAATCGCCGCCGTTTCTCGTATAAAGTTATTATCCGCCGCGACGACGTAGCGATCCCTCGTGTCCGTATCCGCGGAGATCGTTGCGCGTCAGAGGTACTCGCGAGGTTCGGGAACCTCCATAACCCAAGCGGGAATAGTCGTCGAAACCGTGACGTCGTACGGCGATACCGCGATCTCGTCCGGGAACATATCATCGTTCGTAACGTTACTGCGTCTCCCGTAACGTAACTACGTCGCCTAGCCGGGTGCCTACGGCATCACGAAACATACACGGATCATATCCTCAAGCGACGCGCCGTCCTCGCGACGCCGGGACGCCCCTAAAACCTCCGGAATCCGACGCTGCGTTGACGGCATTCGTAACCTCCAGAATCGTCCGATGATGTGCACGTACGAGTCTTCGAATGAGACGGACGGACGTCGCGGCGCCGACGCCGCCCCTTCGAGCGTCCGTTACGACCGGCGTCCGTCGTCGAGGAGTCGGTAACCGTCGTCAGCGGCGTCGTCGAAGACGTGCATGCGAACACGAGCGGGTCCGTCGTCCGTAGAACGGACCCTCCGTTGTTAACCCGGGCGTTCAGCATTCGGTACGTGCGAACGCTAACTGGTCGTCGGAACTTAGTTGAAATTTCACATAGTCGATATCAGAGTGTCTTGTAAGTTACATTGTGTCTTTTTATATTCTCACCGAGCAGCGTTTGTGCTAGTGTGCAGTGGTCGCCTACTGTAGTGTATAGCGTGTGTGTCCTACAGTAGCCGACGCTGGAAGGAATAGTGTTCCTCCAAGACCAGGACGCCGAGATGGGCGACCCGCCTCATCAAAAATCCATCAGCGATCTCGACGTAGATGATCTGCGTCAACTCATTGAATATGCCACCGCCCTTTTAAAAGAAAAAACCGGAAGTGACGACGAGTTCCAAACCGAATACAGGAAACGCCCGAAGAAAACAGAGACCAAAAAACATGAGCAACCTAGTATTGAGACCTCCAACCCCTACACGGCTCTACAGCTCACAGATGACACTGAAATGTCAGAAGATCCCTCCACCTCAACTAACACTGGAAAAACAACTCCACCAGTCAAACCAAGATTCAACCCCCGCTGAAATCGTCAAATGTAACTCTACAACCGGAGAAACAACAAAAGATTGCGCCGATATTCCTAAAAGAAACGGACAAATGGAGACAAGCAAATGCCCTTATCACAAGGCAAAACATCAGGACTACCAAGTGCAGGTTGGTCTCTAACGGCATCCAAATAGACCCAGCCACCGAGGACGACTACCGCAAGTTAAAAAAGGTATTTGAAAACGAAAAACTGCAATTCTTTACATATCAATTGAAAAGCGAAAAAACATTAAAAGTGGTATTACGTGGTATCACACACGAGACAACAATGGAAGAAGTAAAATCGGACTTACTCGAAAAAGGCTACCCCTGTGAACGCATAACACGCATGAACGGTAAAAACGGTAAACCGGCTCCCCTAGTGTTAGTGGAACTAAAACGCGATTACAAATCTATCTACGACATAACCAACTGCTGCGGTCTCGCGATCCTCACCGAGCCCCTCAAAACAAAAAGTGACATTATTCAGTGCCACAAGTGTCAACTCTTCGGTCACGTGCAAAAGAACTGCCACATTGCCTATAAGTGTATGAAGTGCGGAGAAAATCACTCCACGCACGAATGCGAAAAACCGCGTACGACACCACCTAAGTGCGCTAACTGTGGTGGCGAACACCTCTCAACATACATTAAATGCGTCAAAAATCCCAACAACCCGGACATCTCACCTAAAAACGCATCACAACCACCTAAACCGAACCCATGGAACAAAACCAACAAAGAAGATCCGCCCGCTACGAAAGAAAAACCAGCGAAAAACGACGAACTAGCCCTAACAATAGGTAGGATGCTGCTTATTTTAAATAACTCCAGCGCCACACAACAACAAAAACTCGACTTTATCCAAGAAACTGAGAACATCACAAAAATATTCAATAATGTTAACTAAAAAATACTTAAAAATCGTATACTGGAACGCTCAGGGCGTAACAAACAAGAAAGAAGATCTGAAGATATTTCTGAAACAAAGCAACACGGATATTATGCTCCTCGGGGAAACATTCTTAAAAGCACATACCTCCTTCAAAATTGAAAATTACACTACCTACCGCACGGACAGAAAAACCAAGCAAGGCGGCGGAACAGCTATCCTCGTCAAGAACCACATCACCCATACATTACTACAGGACACAGACACAACACACATAGAAAACACCGGCATTCAAATAAATACCAAAAGCGGCCCATTGAACATCTTCGCGACGTATCTTGCGCCGCACGCCACCCTAGACGAAACAGAAATACAGGCACTATTTCAAAGACGGACAGCAACCATCGTGATGGGGGACCTGAATGCTAAGCATAGCTCCTGGAACTCCAAAACAAATAACTACAAAGGTTATCAACTTAGTCAAATCGCGGACAACAATAACCTCCTTGTCGTAGGCCCGGACGAACCAACACATATCCATCTGCCCACAGGCACAACGGACATACTGGACATTGCAGTACTAAAAAACATTGCAACCACTGCAACACTACAAACAGTAAATGACCTGCTCTCTGACCACCTACCCATCGAACTACTCCTAGATACCGATCCTTACACGCAAACAGTAGAAAGAACCTGCACAAACTGGTACAAATACAAAGAAATCATCCAAATCACACACACCGCAATCCACTCAAAAGAAGACATAGACAAAGCAGTAGTACAGCTTGTAAACGACATAAAAACAGCGATCCGATCCTCATCTTGGACGTTTAAATCAAACAACCAGAACAAGAACATCCCAGCAGACGTTAAGAAAAAATTGGTAGAGAAAAGAAAACTCCTGAAGGAATACAAACGAACACTTCACCCCGCCACAAAAACAGCACTTAACTCCATTACAATAGAAATTAGAGAGATCCTGAGGGACCGCCACAATGATGAATGGGACAAAAAACTTCAGTCGATTGAAACGCAAGACATCTCACTCTGGAAGCTAACAAAATCGTTCACAAAAAACAAGAACTATGAAAAAATCCCACAGCTAACCACGTCTGACGGTCTAGCCACGACAGACGAGCAAAAAGCGGAAGCCTTCGCCGACACGTTAGAAGACTCCTTCACGCCTAACAACTCTGCACCACATCTACAGCAACAACATAACTTGATAGAAGAACACATAAAACAATCAACACCATCAAACCCAGTCGCAATCACCGAGGCAACCTCAGAAGAGATACATCACATTATAAAAAGTCTACCAAAAAACAAAGCGCCAGGCCCAGACGGCATCCCGAATGCCGCCATAAAAAATCTGCCCGAAGAAGGAATACAAACACTAAGAAACATCACCAACAAAATACTAGAACACTGTCACTTCCCTGAAACATGGAAAAAAGCGGAAATAATCCTAATAAAAAAACCAAACAAGCCAAAGAACATTACCACAAGCTACCGTCCAATCAGCCTTCTCTCAACACTCAGCAAAGTTGTAGAAAGAGTTATCCACGCAAGAATCGCTTCAGAAACTGAAGAACTCAACACAATCCCGCACCACCAATTTGGTTTTAGAAGCACACATTCCACAACGCAGCAAATTATCAGGCTTACGGAACACATCAACGAACAGATGAATATCTCAACACCCACAGCAGCCGTGTATCTAGACATCGAAAAAGCGTTCGACAGGGTATGGCATCCCGGACTTATTCTCAAATTACAGCGCGCAGGCATATCTTGCAAGCTAACACACCTCATAAAAAGCTACCTACACAACAGATCTTTTCACACGAAAATAGGCACACACATCTCCACAACTAGATGCATCCGCGCAGGAGTACCCCAAGGCTCCGTAATCGGACCAATGTTATATAACATATACACAGCAGACACACCGACACTAAAATACGCGAAAATCGCGCAATATGCCGATGACACAGCCATCTTCTACAGCCACAGACGAAAAGATACTATAAAAAATCGCATTGAAGAAGATCTCGAAACCATACTGGAATACTTCCAAAAATGGAGAATCAAAATTAACACCGACAAAACACAAGCGGTATACTACCAGCGTACAAGAAGACTCAAGAAACCCGAAGAAATCACCATCTTGGGGAAGACAGTTAAATGGAGTCGCGAAGCGAAGTATCTAGGCGTCACACTTGACGAAAACCTCACATACAAAAAACATACAAAGAACATAATCAAAAAAATAGCCGCCGCAAAGAAACAACTATATCCCCTACTAAACCGTAAAAGCAAACTAAATATTAATAACAAAGCAACCATAATAAAAGCAATAATAACACCAATAGCAACATATGCCGGCGAGATATGGCATCAAGCCAGCGACGCACATAAAAACTCCGTCCAGCAAAAAATCAACAACATCATCAGAATGGCAGCAGACGCGCCCTACTACATTACAAATAAAAAACTGCACGAAGAACTCAATATCCAATCGCTAGACACCATAATACAGAAAAATACACTGAACACGACACACAGAATGCAAGAACACCACAACCCCTACATAAAAAATATCATCACAGCAAAAAGGAGAATAATCAAGAAAGAAGGAATCCACAACCTTAAAAGAAAAGCGGAAGAAAACCCGGAAGTAACCATATTAATCAACAAAAAAAGACCAAAAACCGAGCATCTTTAAACATAACGGAACAAAATCACACAGACATTCTACACAACAACACAAAATAACGGGATAAAATGAGATGAAGAGGCAATGGAAGATTTTCCGACCTTAAAAAAAGTCAAAGACACGTAAATTGAAATTTCATTTAAACGCTACACACATCGACAGCCAGTCATACTTCGCTCGTTCGCGTGTGCAGCAGCATCCCTAGCAGATATCGGTAGTTTTGTCGTTATTAAAGTTTCGTACTTGGCGTTAATTATAAAACGCCGGTAGCGTCTACTGTCGCTGCGGTAAATAGTATTACATATAGTGTAGTGTCGTCTGGTGCTCGACGTCGTCGTCGATTTCGGCAGTGGTATATCAATCATTTAACACACGTTAACTGCAGTGAGTTAACACATCGTCGTTGCCGTTATCATATCCTCCATCACGGCGCCGGAAGACGAAGAGATGGCAGAAGTAGCAGCCCAACAACAGACGGCCGCCTCGCCTACGGCGGCGGTACCGGCCAAGAAAGGATCGGGAGGTGGCGCCGGCGGCGCCGGGGCCGCCAAGAAGGCGAAGAATCCCCGCTCGAAACCCACGCACCCGCCCACGTCCGAGATGGTCAACGGCGCCATCAAGAGCCTCAAGGAACGGGGCGGTTCCTCCTTGCAGGCGATCAAGAAGTACGTCGCGGCTAATTACAAGGTGGACGCGGAGAAGATGTCGCCCTTCATCAAGAAATACCTCAAGGCGGCCGTCGCTTCGGGAGCGCTAGTCCAGACCAAAGGCAAGGGAGCGTCCGGTTCCTTCAAGTTGGCAGCGGCCAAGAAATCGTCCGGGGGCGGCGGAGGCGGCGACGCGTCCGAGGGCGGTTCCGCGGGCAAGGCGTCCTCCGCCGGCGCCAAACGCAGGGGGCCGCCGCCGGCGCCAAGACCAAAGCGGCAGGGAAGAAGGCCGCCGCCGGCGCCAAGGTCGCCAAGAGGGCCGCCGGGGCGGCGGGGGAGGCCGCCGACAAGAAGTCCTCCGCGGCGGCCAAGTCCAGGAAGACGGCCGCCGAGAAGAAGGCCGCCGCCACGGCCAAGGCCGCCAAGCAACCCAAATCGCCCTCCAAGGTCAAGAAGGCCACCAAGGGGCCCACCAAGAAGCCGAAGGCTCCGAAACCCAAGACCGCCAGGAAGACGTCGTCCGGCGCGGCGGGCTCCGCCGCCTCCAAGGCGACCGCCGCCGCCGGCGCATCCAGGAAGGCGGCTTCGCCCAAGAAGAAGTGAGCACGGACAATCACCGCCGTTCGCGGCGGGTATACGACGATCGCAATGCGCGATCACACGAAATGGCCCTTTTCAGGGCCACAATTTACGTACAAAGAGAGAAAAAGTAACGCTGTCGAGACTATTGCTACTACATATTCTTAATCATCTTCCCCTTCCTCCGCCGCCTCCTTAATCGCACTGTTATGAGGACTAACGTGACCGTCGCCCCTAGCGTACTCTTGTTGAGCCAGTTACAAAAAAACAAAAACCTCCCAAGTACAGGTGTCCGTCCGTAATACAAGGTGACAGCTTACTTCCGCTGTTGATTTAATAAGTACAACATTCATATATGCATATACCATTAGATATAGATATATATGTATATATAATAACGCTAGTCTGACAGAATCCCATTCATATCAACCTAATGATGCTCGTTGATCTGACGAGTTTATGTACTAGTGACGAACGAGCTCCTTAAAAATACTTAGATATCTAACGTAAACAGCCCGCTTGTCTTATATTTAGCTCCTACGTACGCGTATATTTATAATAGTAAAATGTTACCCTTATATCTATATATGTACACTCAAAGAAAAATGAAATGGGACATTTACAATACCGATATGTGTTGTTATTGTCCCAATCCGTTTCTCTTCAGGTGTACATATACGGCTCTTGCACGGGGACCTTAAGCGGCGGGTCTATATTGTATTATAATTTTCGTTCTTTTAACGCGTGCGATTGTGGTTCTGAAAAGAACCGGTCGACAAAATGGTCTGTATATCACCGTTCCATTGTTACGGCGGAGGCGGATGCCACGGTGAACGTTTATTTACGCTCTCTCCCCTCGAATACGACGGGCCAATTGGATATCCTTCGGCATAATGGTCACACGTTTGGCGTGGATGGCGCACAGGTTAGTATCTTCGAACAGGCCCACCAGGTACGCTTCGCTAGCTTCTTGGAGCGCCATGACGGCTGAACTTTGGAAGCGCAGATCGGTCTTGAAGTCTTGCGCGATCTCCCTGACCAAACGTTGGAAGGGTAATTTTCTAATCAGCAACTCGGTACTCTTCTGGTAACGGCGAATCTCCCTAAGGGCGACCGTTCCCGGCCTGTACCTATGCGGTTTCTTGACGCCTCCCGTGGCCGGTGCGCTCTTGCGGGCGGCTTTCGTAGCCAGCTGCTTACGCGGGGCTTTACCACCGGTGGACTTTCTTGCGGTCTGTTTCGTACGCGCCATCTTTCAATATATATATATTGTAGAGGTTAGTAGTTGACGTGAAATAACGTAGCGTATGCAACGATGTTAGCACGAGAAATGGTGAGGTTTTCTTATTACCGAGCGCTTTATGAAGCCTCGGCCTCGTCCGCCTCCGGCCGGTCTCGTCGCGATTGGTCGACTCGCTCGTGCTCGGGGCGTGGCCCGCTAGAGTCAATAAAACAGGGAGCGCGCTTCTACCCGGCGGTAGTATACTACGCGCTCTATTCGATCACGTAACTCGTGCTCCGGTAACTAACTTTCTACATATCTTAACTACATCGACTACAGTCATAATGACGGGACGCGGTAAAGGTGGTAAAGGATTGGGAAAAGGTGGCGCCAAACGACATCGCAAAGTTCTGCGTGATAATATCCAAGGTATCACCAAGCCGGCCATCAGACGTTTAGCCCGTCGTGGCGGAGTAAAGCGTATATCCGGCCTAATATACGAAGAAACACGAGGTGTCCTGAAGGTATTCCTGGAAAACGTTATCCGTGATGCGGTAACGTACACCGAACACGCGAAAAGGAAAACCGTTACCGCCATGGACGTCGTTTACGCCCTGAAGCGCCAAGGACGCACATTATACGGCTTCGGCGGTTAAAATGGTATTCCGTTGATCCGGCCGAAACTAATTTTCGACCGGATGTATCTTACGACCGGTTCTTTTCAGAACCAAAATAACATGTCCGAAGAGTAAAGAGAGTTATCGATACGTTAACGATAGGCATGCACGATCGGCGATGTGAACCTATACGCGTATTAACCTGCTAGGTTAAGTTATGGCCGATTCGGCATTAAGAATTCTCACTAGCTACATATTATGATATTCCTTAACACTCGCCGTACCCCTTGGTATCGCTGATCGGCGCCCCATATTTCCGTTCAACTACGTTACGGGTCCGTTAATCCTCTCCGCAGCGTACATTTTCTCTTCTTCTGTAGTATTTATTACTACTAACGTCCTTTTCTTATATGGGCGGTAGTCCCCACCGTTAAAAGTTACAGCGATTAGCCTCGCATTGATTTTATCTATTAGGACCCTTCTACGTTTAAGAGATCGTTCGTTTCCCAATTATAATATTAAGGCCATGCTATGGCGGTTGATGATCCCATAAACGTGTGCCACCGTTAAGCTTATTATCTCCATATTTGTTTACGTCCCTATCATTATATGAGAGGTGAGCAAGGAGAAAATAAACACATAAACAAAAAAAGATACAAGATATTTAACCGGACGTATCATTATCCGTCGTTATATAATGTGTAATTATTATCCTAACTGCTGTGATTTAAGTTATAGATATTTTTTCCCTTAATTATTAACTTGACTTGTTTGTGGCCCTGAAAAGGGCCGTGCGTACGTTCGCAATCGATAAACGTGCCAATGTATTTGTCCGTTTATGGTTTCTTCTCGGTCTTTTTGGGTAGGAGTACCGCCTGAATATTAGGTAGTACGCCGCCCTGTGCGATGGTAACTCCCGAGAGTAGTTTGTTCAACTCCTCGTCGTTCCGGATGGCCAACTGAAGATGTCTCGGGATGATACGCGTTTTCTTGTTATCCCTCGCGGCGTTTCCGGCCAACTCTAGGACTTCGGCGGCCAGGTATTCCATCACGGCGGCTAGATATACCGGGGCGCCCGCTCCTACGCGTTCGGCGTAATTTCCTTTGCGCAACAGTCTATGAATACGGCCGACCGGAAATTGTAAACCCGCCCTGCTGGATCGGGACTTCGCCTTTCCCTTAACCTTGCCTCCTTTACCTCGTCCGGACATTTTAGATTATAGTAAGATTGCGTATCTAACAACGAAAAAATAATCGCGTGCGAGCGATGCGTCAACTGTTACCTCTTACTAACGACTGATCCGCGAACGCCATACAGCTACACTTTTATACCGCACGGCGGCGTCCAATCGCCTAGCGCTCGGCAGTCATCGCATACCGAATGGTCGATGGGTGGAGCATCGCCGATCGCCCGGACGATGTTAAATACCAAGACGACCCAAGTCCGGCTTTAGTTCAGTTAGTGAGTAGTGTCCGAGTCCGTCCTTCGAACCGGCTGGTCGATTTTCTCGTGCTCCGCACGTACCCGTACATTTTGTACATTTTTATTCTATTTTCGAGATTGGCAACTAACTAGCAACAAGAAACGTCTCTGTGCGTTTCAACAGAAGCTTATTTCATATTTCAACGCCCATTTTATAATTACAACGACGAAAGAACATCTGATCGTCGAATAGAATATTGTTGTGCCTCGCCTAGGCCACGTCGGGCCTAATTAGAGGGCAATTAACCGGTCAATCAGTGGAGAACTTCAATCTTCCCTTCTACAACGACCAGCCGAGACGCCTATAACCACCATTTAGCGATCTGACGTCCCAGCGCCGGCCAATCGGCTATTAAGCCGCTGGAAGAACATTTATTTTGACGAATCCAATTTCTTTAATTGGATTTATTAATTAACCGACACGCTGATTGTCCTCGTTTCAGCGTTATTCCGTGGACATCAACGAATATTAATTTTCGTTAAATATTCCCTGGCTTGAGCGTCGTCGAAAGGTAGTTTTTTATATTTTTTTAAAAACTTCTCTTAACAACATTAGCACGGACTCGGACAAAAGAGAGAGATATTGTTGTCTTCGTCTGGCGAACGGTCGGTCGGCGGCGAGAGAATCCAGCGTTAGCGGAGTGAGGGCATAAGGTCCCCCTCCGCTGCCTGGATTCCTTGTTGAAGCAGATCTGTACCAGCTGCTGCATTTTTTATGCAATTTTTTCGTCGCATTCCTTTTGCGAATCTCTTTTCAATAAAAATATATACATCTTATAAGATAGAAAGAGACTGACTGTTTTACCGTAATAAAATTCGCACACTATTACAAATAAGAAGATATTGCTTTTACACATATTTATTGATCTTAAAAAACAATTCTCTCTGATTTATAAATTAATTTACACGTTTCTGAGTGTAATTTTAGACAGATTTTTTATTTTTTATATTTTAGCGCCTACTTCAGGGCTTTTGAGATTTTGACAAATTTGTTTTAAGAATCTGCTCTGTCAGATACATAATTTTCTCTTTGAATAATTTTATCCACCTATTAGATCTGTCGTCTTAAATTTTTATTCATTATTTTAAATTGTTGTGCGTCCCATATACATTTTTTTTTTATCCGTCTATACGGCTTTTTAGCCGTTTTTATATTTATAACTAGTGCTTGTCCGATTTTATTTATACAAATATTTTAAATATTTAACAATTGAGACAATTTATTTATTTCCACGGGCTGTCGCCTGAAAATTTCTTTTGCACTTTTTGGTGCACTCGCGCTTCGAAGATCCTCTAGAGAGCTGCCTTGACCCTTTCTTGTCAAGAGCATGTATCGTACCCCTCCAAAAAAGGCTCTGACCTTTTCAGATGTTCTTCTTACTGCTACTCCTAACGCAGAAGAAGGTGTTACAAATATTGACGATACGGATGCGGTTAGGGCTTCGAATTCTGGATCCCTTGACGGAACTCTTACCTCTAAGAATGAAACTATTCAGGTCTCTTCTGACAAAAATGATGAACTCTCCGATGAGGAATTACTAACTCAGATCAAACTTTTGCAGTCTCAGCTGCTGAAACGCCAACAGAAAAGACTTGGTCGCCGTAATTTGACTACTGATTTTAATTCGTTGAATGATAACGCTTCAAATATTATCTCTGAGGCGCCTATCTCCAGGCCTAGTCCTCCTTCGGTTAGTATGGACACTTCGTATTGTTCTACCAACTCTCTGGTTGCCGCAGTCTGCGGCGACGTGAATTCCAGACGTCGGAAGAGATCTTTCTCTCCACTTTCCTCTAACTCGGTAGAGTCTCCACCTACGGAGAAAATTGAAGTCAAGGCCCAGGTTCACTCATCGAAACCAGGCTCTAGATCTGCTTTTGAAGCAATTTCGCGCGAGGCTCGTGCTTCTAGGGATTCTCCTAAAAGAAAGAAGAGGGATTTAGATGCCCAAAATCTGGATAAGATTGAGATTTATAGCTCACAACCCAGGGGAGCTGCACAGAGGGTCCGGCCATCTGCTGACCCTGTTGGAGGACATTTGCATTCTCCCACCCCTCATTCCTCACCTGACCATCGTGCTAAGGGTGAGAATTCTACATTCCCAGAGAAGACTTCCTCTCTCCCTAATCAGGGACAAGAGGGGAAAATTCCTCCCGTTGTCTTACGGGACAAATCTAAGTGGACCGCAGTCAGTTCAGAAATCTCTAGGCGCGGTTTTAAATTTAATCGAGCTCAAAACATTATGGACGGTATTAGAATATTTCCCAGCACCATTGCTGATTACCGGGGAATTACCAAATTCTTTCTTTTGGACCAAATACCGTTCCATACGTTTCAGCTTCCCGCGGAAAAATTACTGAACGTCGTCCTACGCGGCATTCCCCTCGAAGTCGATATCCTGGATATTCAAAAAGCCCTTAGGGAGATGGGCTTCAATCCCGAAGCAGTTGTGCGCCTGAAAAGACCCCGTAATGGCACTCCTATGCCTCTTTTGTTAGTTAAAGTCCCTAAAACCGAAAAGAATATATACCATCTTACCGAAATCTTAAAGCTGGATGTTTCAGTCGAGACCTTACGCTCAAGGCCGGAAATAGGCCAATGTCACAGGTGTCAGCGGTTTGGGCACGCCCAATCCCGCTGTACGGCTCCCCGCAAATGTGTTGCTTGCGGGGGAGATCACTTAGCTAGTGAATGCGATAGGCCCAAAAGCGATCCTCCGACCTGCGCTAATTGCGGAGAGAAGCATCCGGCCAATTATAGGGGCTGTTCGCGCTTCCCGCGCCCTAGACCGGCACCTCAGCGTGCCACTCCCGTTAGGAGCCCTGCGGCTCGTGTACTCCCGGGCAAGTCCTACTCCCAAGCGGCCTCTGCGCCTACCTGGTCTTCTCAAAACAGGTCTCGAGGTACTCCTTCTTCAGGAGACCACCATCCTAAGTCTCCCAAGCCGACCCGTGGAATTCTGAGGAATAACACTGACAATTCACAGCCTGAAAGCGACAACATCACTTTGATGTTGGACGCTCTTCAGGGCCTATTACATCAAATCGCTAAGGTTACACACGCGATTAGAGCGGCATACCCCAAAGCGAGTCTTTCTTCTTCCTCATGAATTTCCACGCTAAAGGGTCTATTTCAAACATCAGGATGGCCGCTTGGAACGCCTGTGGTGTTCGCGAAAAAAGACAGGAACTTCTGGTTTTCCTCTCGGAAAACGAGATCGACGTCCTCCTCCTCAGTGAAACCTGGCTTCGACCAGGTGACCGATTCAGCCTGCCCAATTACAAGGTCTACAGAACTGATCGTCTCACCGGCAGGTGTGGCGGTGCCGCTTTAGCGGTGCGGTCTCACCTTGAACACGGCCGGCTTGCTCTTCCCGGTCTCCGCTTTCTTGAGGCCACTGCCATAGTCTTACAAGTTCGAGGTTTCGGGCCCTTAGCCCTTATCTCTACTTATGCCTCACCCAGTCGGGTTTGTGATTTGGACGACTACGTACAGCTATTTCGTAGCGATACTCCGGTCATCGTCGCTGGTGACCTGAATGCTAAGCATCCCTCGTGGGGATGTGCGACGACTAACGAGTTCGGGAGAAAACTCTTCTCGTTCATTTCCTCGAATCTTGTCGACGTGCATTTCCCGAGCACGCCCACGTATTTCAGGCCCGGCGCGAGGCCGGATGTCCTAGATATCGCGCTTTCCAGGGGCATATCTTTTTCGGTGTCCGTCGACAGTGTTGCGGAGTTGTCGTCCGATCACAACCCGATACTAATTTCATTTGGAGGTACAGCCGATGTTTCTGGCAGTGGACTCGTGCGGAGGGTCGACTGGGATGAGTTTGGCTCACTTGTGGATGGGCTAGTCGAGGACATTCCGTCCGATATTGCGGACTCCCAAAGTCTTGAGGTTGCAGCATCGGGACTGGCGCGCGGTATAACTGAGGCTCTTTCGGGATCAACTTCATCTTCGATCCCAACAACGGATAGGTGGCTTCCTGCTGACTTGCTCGTTCTCCTTAGGGATAAGCGAAGGGCGCGTAAAAGGGCGCAAAGAACTCGATGTCCAAGGGACATAGCCAAAGCCAATCTTTTGGCAAACACGCTGCGCGAGGAGTTAAGGGAGTTCCACAGCGAGAAATGGTGGTCGAGGGTCTCGTCTGTTTCTTTCTCCGATGGGTCTATTTGGAAGCTGGCCCGCTCTCTTAAGGCGACTGCCTCCTTTTCATCTAATGGTCCTGTTCACGGACCTGGGGGCTTGGTGTATGACGACGAGGGTAAGGCCGAGGTCTTTGCAGACCATCTGGAATCGGTATTTTCGGGTATCGAGGGTGATGGAGAGTTTGAGGATTCTGACAGCGATGTTGAGCGGTTTGTCGTCAACCTGTCCAATCTTTCCGGAGACCCCATCCCTCCAACAGATGTGGAAGAAGTTAAATGCCACATTAAAGCCAGGAAATGTGGCAAGGCCCCGGGATATGACGCCATAACCAACACCGCCCTGAAGAGGCTGCCGGATAGAGTTATCTTAAGTTTGACGAACATTATTAATGCCACTCTGCGCTTGAGACATTTCCCGACCACCTGGAAGCACGCCCTCGTCAGGGTGATTCCAAAAAAGGGCAAGGACAGTCTCTTCCCTCAAAACCATCGCCCGATAAGTTTGCTCTCCAATCTTTCCAAGATCGCTGAAGCTATTATTCTAAACCGCCTAAGATCGGAAATTGCGGACCTTAACATCATACAGGATGAGCAATTCGGATTCAGGGAAGGGCTGTCCACTGAATTTCAGCTCCTCAGGGTTACCGAGGAGATCAGAAACGCCCTTGAGAGACGTGATTCGACGGGGGCCGTGTTTATGGACGTGGCAAGTGCATTTGATTCTGTCTGGCACTCCGGCCTCTTGTTCAAGATGCACACTGCCGGGATGAGCCCGGGGATCATACAGTTGATCGGGTCGTACCTCTGCAACAGAACGTTTGCTGTCCGATCGGGTAGCACGGTCTCTACCATCAGACCGGTACAGGCGGGAGTTCCTCAGGGCTCTCTTCTAGGGCCGGAGCTATTTCTTCTTTTTGTTTCGGACCTGCCCAGGGAAGAGGGCACTGAAATTGCTATTTACGCTGACGATACGGCGTTATACACGTCTTCAAGATCTGACGCTCTCGTCTGTACTAGACTTCAGAAAGCAGTCGACGACTTTCTGTCTTGGGCCACCAAATGGCGCCTAGCGATTAACCGGGACAAATGTGTCGCAATCAGGTTCTCCCGAAAAAAGCTCGCTCCTCCGACGAATATTTATGTCGAAGACGTTCGTCTTCCGTGGAGTCCAACAGTCAAGTATTTGGGCATGACGTTGGACTCGAGACTCACGCTTAAACAGCACTTCTTGGAAGTCTCGGCAAAGTTTAATGCGGCTAGGGCGGTCGTCTCACCCTTTCTGTGCGCCAAAAGTCTGTTGAGCTTGAGAATTAAACTCTCAATATACATTATTTTCTTAAGACCTATTTTAACCTATGGCTCACTTGTTTGGTCTAGCGCAGCGCCCACGCACAGAAAGAAGTTCAACACCCTACAAAATAAAATCTTGAGATGGATTACCAAAGCCCCTGGTACGTCAGGAATGTCCAAATCCATCAGGATCTTGGCATTCCGACGTTATTACAACACGCCGCCACACTGGCCGAGAAGACCTTCATAAGAGTCTCAAGGTCAGATAATATCCTAGTCAAGGAGTTGGCTACCCTCGACCCAGATAGACCCCCCCCTCTAGTCAAGGTGAGCAGAATCTCTACCACCACCGAGCCGATCTAGCCCCCAACTTACTGCGATCTCACTTTAGTCGAATTTCTCCTTTCTGTGATTTTGTTTATATTTTATTCTTTTTCTGTCGTGAAGTCCCGTATACATTTAACTTATTTTACCTAGGTTTATTAAAAGTCATTTTATTTTTATATCTTTTTTATTTAACTTGACATTCCTCACTAACGGTTCCTTCCTAACAAATACACTCTCAAAAATGATGATAATTTTCCAATTGTTCAAAACAGCGGGGATGGTCCCGCACACATTGGAGGACAAAAGGGTACAAGGGCTTTGTCCAACCCTAGAAGGAGAAGGAAAGACCATAGTCCGGCTTTAGTTTCACGTCAGCTACCGTAGACTTCACGTGTGTTAACGTATTCTTTAAAACGCCATAATGCCACCAAAAACTAGTGGTAAAGCCGCAAAGAAGGCCGGCAAGGCCCAGAAGAATATCTCTAAAGGAGATAAGAGGAAGAAACGCCGCAGGAAGGAGAGCTACGCCATTTATATTTACAAAGTGCTGAAGCAAGTCCATCCTGACACGGGTATCTCCAGTAAGGCGATGAGCATCATGAACAGCTTCGTCAACGATATCTTCGAAAGAATCGCGGCCGAAGCATCACGTCTAGCTCACTACAACAAGAGGGCGACCATTACGAGTCGCGAAATTCAAACGGCCGTTCGCCTCCTCTTACCCGGAGAGCTTGCGAAGCACGCCGTTAGTGAAGGTACAAAAGCCGTCACTAAATACACAAGTTCCAAGTAAACGACTACGTCGTTTGTATACGTTCCCTAACTCGTCGGAGGGGAGAGTATACGGAACACCCATTAACGGTTCTTTTCAGAACCACAAACGCACTCATAAAGAGATTAAAAAAAAATCTATAATAACCACCAAAACATTATTAGTAATAATGACAACTGTAATGGCAATAATATCCGCACCGACTATTATAACTTTAATAGTACCGTTACGTTCGGATAAGAATCCCCGCGCTATTGCCAACGGGATCGTATCAGATGATGCTCCTAGCTCGGTTTACCGTATGCGATAATCAGGCTGTTTATTGTGCTTACGCTAAAGTAATGACACACGTCGTTTACGCTACCTCCAATTCGTACAACATCCGATCGCATCATGATTATGAAAGGCCTCCGCGCTCATTTACTTTTAATCGTACAACGTATAAAATAAACAGGCAGACATACCTATGCGAGGCGATGGTTGGTTATCCATCCCGAACCTTTATCCTTCGCTTAATTGTGTCCTACAGTTAACAGCTGCTCCTCGATAGTCCGCGACTTACAGCAACGTCCGCAATCTGAAAATAAATAAAGATAAACAAGAATTAATGATAATGTCGCCTCGTTCAGGTTCTCGTCCGATCATAAAAAAAGGAGGCAACAGCACGCGGTGTTCCCAAGCGGTCACCCATCCAAGTACTGACCGCGCCCGACCGTGCTTGGCTTCAGTGATCGGACGAGAACTCAATTCAATTCAATTCAATTCAAAATTCTCTTTATTTGGGCTAACTGTCTGATACAAATGTATTTCAACTTATATTATGTGCTAAGTCTTATCTATTTATTAATATTTTGACTTATTTTAAGTATGGTGTACAATGTCGTGCTTAATAACTATGTTGTATTTGGGACAGGGAAACCCATTGTAGCAGGAACCTGTATTGTTATTTGAGGGTTTTTGCTTAACGCTAATATCACAGTCTTATCACTACCGAGTTGTGTCACGGCACTTTTCACGCACACTTATGCACTGCTATGCACTGTTATGCGCTACTGCTGGGTGTTGCTAGTCATGACGATGGTTGGTGTTTATCCTTCGATGGCATCGATGGGGTAGGCGTATATTCTTCTATGCGTCGGGTTAGTAAAGTCTCTGACGAGGGGATTGTCGCTGAGTGTAGCCTTTGTGAAGAACTTAACGGCTAGCTTAAGGGCGTGATCCTTTATTGGTGGGATGGCAGCCTGCTGGTGTAGGATCCTGGTTCTGGTATACCTGTCGGCTCCAAGGCAGATGCGTAGGCATTTATTTTGCATTCTCTGCAGCTTGTCCCAATGGCTTTTGGCCATTCCCGTCCATGCAGGTAAATTGTGTAGTACTGCTGGTCTGATGATGGCGGTGTAAAGCTTGATTTTTGTTGGTGCGTCCGCGTGCGGGCTTTTTAGAATGGGGTACAGTTTCCCTATGTAGCTCGTAGCTTTTGCCGTATTAGCATCCGTGTTGACTCTAAAGGTGCTGCCTTTGTCGAGATAAGTTCCGAGGTATTTAATTGTCGGCTTCGGTAAGATGATTTGTCCATCTATTCGTAGTCTTGTTTTTGGGGTGTAGCTATCTGTTCTTCTTGTTGCGATCATAAGCTCAGATTTATTCGGGTTGATGGATATTCTCCATTTCTTTAGGTAATCCGTAATGAGCGGGATGTGGTGGTTAAGCTTTTGTATTGTTACTTCTGGGTGGTAAGAGTTTGCGTATATCAGTATGTCGTCTGCATAGATCAATTGAGATGTGCTTGGGTGGGTGGGGAAGTCTTGTAGGAATACGTTATACAGGAAGGGACCCAGGCAGGAACCCTGGGGCACGCCCGCAGCGGCTTCTTTGACTTCTGAGTAGCTTTTTCCAATCTTTATTGCGTAAGTCCTCTTCGCCAGGTAGTTTTGGGTCCATCTGGTTAGGGTTAGGGGTGTTCCGGTAGTGTGGAGCTTATGCAGGAGACCTTCGTGCCACACCTTGTCGAAGGCCTTTTCCGTGTCGAGTGTTAGTATTGCCGTTTGGTGCTTTTTATTAAAGCCTTCAATTATATCGGTGGTTAGTTTTGTTGTTGCGTGAGCGGTGCTGTTGTTGGCTCGGAACCCAAATTGGTGGCTGGCTAATGTTGGTTGTTGCTCTTGGTTTCTGTTTAGGTTTTCCAGCATAACTTTCTCGGCGATCTTTGATAGGCAGGATAGTAGGGATATTGGACGGTAGGAAGTGGGGAGGTGTTTGGGTTTTCCGGGTTTTGGGACTGGGATTATTAGGGCGTGTTTCCAGGGGTTGGGAAGTGTCCAGTTATGATTGAACTATTGATGATCTGGGTCAGCTGGACTATTGCTTTTTGTGGTAGATTTTTGGCTGCAATGTTGAAAATCTCATCTGCGCCTGGTGCTTTTCTAGTAGATAGAATTTTTAGATGCTCTTGGATCTGCTTGGGAGTGGCTAGGAAAGGAGCGGTGTCTTCGGCTGGTATGGGGGTCTGCCTGATGGTTTTTGTGGTTTCTTCCACTGTTGCGGCAGTAGTTGGGTCGGGTGGTGGGAGCTGGAAGTGTTTTTGGAACGTTTCGGCGAGTGCCTCTGCGATTTCTGCCGCTGTACGCTTGATTCCGTTTTCAGTGTCTAATTGATGGATTTGTTCTCGCTTCCTGGTCAATCCTCTGGTGGTTTTCCAGAGCTGTGCGCTGGTGTTTGTCTTCTGAATGGCGGATTTCCACAGGTTTGCTTTGTGCGCTTTCATTTGAGTGTGGATGTTTGCTGTAAGCTGATTTATGTTTGTTTTGTCTTTTGGGTCTCGGAATTTATTATAGATTTGCCTCAGTCGTGATCTGGCGACAATTAGGTCTTGGATGTGGGGGGGGATGTTGGATTGGGTGAAGTTCCGTGGTTTGGATAGTCTAGTATACTTTTTGGTGGCAGTTTGGATGGTTGAGGTGAGGTGATGTAGGGCTTCGTCTATGCTGGCTGGTGTAGGTAGGTCGTGTTTGAGTCTGAGGTGTATGTGTATATGGTCTTTGAACGCTTTCCAATTTGTGGTGGAGAAGTCGAGGAGTCGGTCATCTTCTTCTGTATGGGTATCTCCAATCTGGTCTAGCGTCGTTAGAATAGGAGTGTGATCGCTGGGGTATCCATGTAGGGCTTGGGGGAAGTTAGGTTGGGTATGTTCCTGTTTATGATGAGGTCTATTGTGGAAGGAGTAGATTTATTATAGGGATAGCAAGTGGGTTCATCTGTAGTTTGAATGACGGCGTCTGTTGCGTCGATATGATTCTGTAGAATGACTCCGTTAGCGTTATTTACTCGGTTTCCCCATGTCTTGTGCTTAGCATTGAGGTCTCCTATTATAAGTTGCCTGTTTCCCATAGTCAGTTTTCTAAGGAACGCCATAGTGAGTCTGCTCCTTGGGCTGTTATAAATTGCCGTGATGTGAGTTTTATTGTTCAGTTGGATGGTGACTGTTTGTTGTTTGCCTGTATTGGTTTTCCCAATGACAGCACAGGGTACATCGTTGCGGACTAACACCAGCACGCCGCCCTGATTGTTGGCTCCATCGTTCCTGATGACCCTATAATTTCTGTGTCTAAGGTATAAGTTGTCACTTAGTCTGGTCTCGTTGAACATTGCCACGTGGATGTTGTATGTGTTTAGCAATATTTCCACTTCTTCAAGTTTATTTCGGTAGCCGTCGATGTTCCAATGTAGGAGGTTTATGTTATTAGTTGTTATTCTACGGGTCATTGTTGAATACTGTTGTTGTGTATTCTTGGAGTGCTTTTACGTGTTCTGCGGGGGTTTTGGATTTTTCGAGAGCTTCGGCGAGAGTTTCGAGAGCTTCAATTATTTTATATAGGTTCGCTTTTTCCAGCCTTTCAAGAACGTTTCTCATCCTGTCTGCGTCTGGGATATTTGAGTGTGTATGGCCGAGCTGGGGGTTGTGGTTGTTTTGTTGATTGCTATTTCTAGCTTCTGCTTGGTTGCCGTTTGGTGGGATGATTTGGGGGATTTCGGTTTGCGAGCTGGATGGGGGGAGTAAGTGGAGGGAAGTCGTTTTGACTCTCTAGGTGGGATGGTGGGGGATTGGGTGCTGGTCTCCACGGGTTGATTTTGGGGGTTGGTGCGGGGATGAATTTGTTGGTTTGTGCAGGAGGGTTCCTTCTTTGTTGAGTCTTCTTTGTATTTTCTAAGTATTCTAAGTAAGTGCGGCATTCTGGGTAGCTAGCTGGATGTCCTCCGCCGCAGTTTGCGCATTTGGCTGGGAGGTTTCTGTCTTTCTTACATTCGTATGTGAGGTGTTCCTTGGCGCACTTAAGGCACCTAGGTTTGGCCCAACAGTAAGTTTTGGCATGTCCCCATCTTTGACATTTTCTGCATTGCGTTGCTCCTTTCTTCGACCGGTACCAGTCCCATTTTATTTTTGTTCTCATTATAACGCTAAATTCTTCGTTGAGTTTTTTGGGGTTGTAGCCAATTGGGAGAACGACCATGAATATGGGTTCTGTTGTTTTTGTGAGTCTGTAGATGCTGGCGGTTGGGAGTTGCAGATCTTTTATAGCTTCATCTATTTCATCTGTATTTACGTTCGGGAGCCCGTGAATGACGAAGGCCCGGGTTTTAGCGTCCCTGTTTGAGTAAGAGTAGTATTCTTTTCTTCCTCTGATTGAAGCTATGTATTTTTGTCTGTCGTTAGGGTTGTTGAAGTACACGGATGTTCCTTGTTTCCCGTGCTTGACGTGGAAGGCCGAAGTGATGGTAAGTATATCGCTAGTCAGGATGTTATGGTTCTCGCTTTTTTCATTGGGTAGTATTATAGGTGGAGGAGGGGATGGCTTTTGAGTTAATTGGGTTTGCGTAGTGGGTTCTATTGCATCCGTTTGGGCGGGTGATTCTTCGTCGTCATTGGGAGGGGGGTCGTTATCGGTTGAGTATCTAACATCTTCCGCTTCCAGCAGAGGTGAGTATCTGTTTGTTAGAGTATGCATAAGTGGCGTCGTTTTGTTTGTGTTTGTTGACTCTCTTTGGTTTCTGAGGAAATAGTGGGTGTCTGAGCTTGAAGAGCTTGTCTCATTGTAATCTGATAGCCTGTCAGAATTAGGGCTTTTTGCGATACTTTTGCGTTTTCTGCCCATATTGGGTTCTGCAACGTTTTGCGTTGGTTTATGCCACGGTTTACCGAGTTCGTTCGCTATTCTATTTGTAATTTTGGTGGGTGCGCCGGTTTGCCTGTTTTATCAGTTGTTCTGTTTGCGGTACGTGTAATCGGTTAGTGTCTCTATCACTCGAGGGAGGGGCTTTTACGCGGCGAACGGAGTGGACACGGCGGGCTTGACCGACCGCGAACGCGAAGGTCAGCGGAGTCTGACCGTTACGCGCGCGGGAAGAATTGGCGCGAAATGGGGAAAAAAAAAGGGAAATTACGATTAAGCACTGTTTTTCTAATCAAAAACTTTTGAAATTTCACTTACAATTGCGGGGGAGTGAGCTGAAGGCCCCTGGCACAAAAATTCACTAACTATTGTACTCTTTCGCTACTTTCGCTACTTTTCGCGGGAGGTGACGCGGACGCGTGCGATCGCGATGGCGGAACATACGCGAATGGACGAGAACTGGCATTTTCACGGTGGTATGGCCGTTGCCGTAAGTTTGGACAGTCTCGCATGTTTAAAAATGACTTGGATACTAACAGCCACGCGTCTGCCATCTCCATGTGTACGCATATCAAAGCTAGAGCGAGATAGCTATATAAGCGGTAGCCATGGAGCCGATAAGGATGGCTAGCATGACGATCATGCGCGATCGTCATACGTAGGCGTACGAACTTGTACGGCGATACGTACATCAACACATCACGATTAACGACGATCGTCATAACTAAGAGGCGACCGAACCGCGTCAACTAGTTAGTACAGATAAACAAATACCCGGCCAAAGTCGTTCGGCCCTACGGGTACGGACGTTAACGAAATCGCACACCGCATAATTAAAAAAAAAAGAACACTCGAAAAAACAACCCGCAAAAAAAAACAAGCAACATAAAAACAAAATCGAACCTTAGTTACCAAGTGTCAATCACGGCGCGCACTGTTGCACATGTAAACTAGATTACTTCCCGTTAAGGTCATGTCCATACATATATATATATATATATATATATACGTACATATAGACCCAATTACAGGGAGGGGATTACTAATCCTCCCTGCCACGACGATCATCATATATCAAGAGATAGATCAAACCAAATCACGCCCCCTCAAGAGAGAGGGTTACCATTCATTAATAAATCAAGCTACTCCCCCCTCGAGATTCTCGATCTATATATTTATGTATTGTCTCAACTGGGGTGTGGATTACCAATCCCCCCCCCCTCGCCGCTCTTCCAAAGAGAGCTGCTCCCGCGGACGATATCGCTCCATGTCCCGGCTAAGTTGGTCAAATTAGTATCTATCTAGTTTCACATATCCGAGCGGCGAATGTTATACAATAACCTGGCGTGTGTGTTAGGATCAGTTTCGGCGGATGCGCCGGTATGCGCGAGATTGTATATTAGCGAGTAATTAGGATACTACGGCGAGCAAAGGCCCGCAACCGGGGTAGACGGTAGGGAGGGAGCCGAGCGGTACGTGGGTGCAGAGGGGTGGGGTGGGGAGGGGGACAACGACCCAAGTCGGGATTGGATAATGGAGGTGGTGTCCTGAGGGTGAAGTTTAATAAGGTGGGATGTAATAAATATTATTACCGTAATGACAGTATCACCCAGTGACGACACGTGACCGCTGGCTGAATTAAAAAAAAAAAAACAATACAGAAAAAAAAATACATACAAAACAGACTAAGTGAAGGAATAGGTCAAACGACTAAAGTCCCCCAGAACATATCGCATACGTGCAACTTAAAAGTGACATATATTTATTGCTAACCTTATTACGTCGACGTTACGGATATTACGTTCGCATCGTACATATATATTGTATACAGTGTAAGTACGATAGTTGATTAGTGATCAACGATTAAGTTGGTGATACACGATTTGACCGCCCTACCGCGTGATCCTGAACATGTATACTATATTTTTGTCATCGGCGATTGTAGAACGTACATAAAAAGT